>BSBK01008714.1:285000-330000 GCA_027943335.1 Chamaecyparis obtusa | reverse complement strand
TTCTTGATCAAATCTTTTGAAATGCATATGATATGTCCTTAGATGACTTTGTAATACCTCAGCTTGATTGCACCTACACAATCATGATCTACACACACAAATATTCAATTTCATCATATAAATATCACTTCTCAAGCCCTAAAATGTTTCACAAACATAACACCTCATCCACAACATTGAAATCATGTTTCCAATCTTTGCATCCAAAGATATCATGTCAAAACACATATCCAAATGTAACAACCATATTTACCTAACATGTCAACCACAAGATAGATCCAAACAATTAATTTTATCAAGGACAGTCAAACATGTTTTGACCAACTCAACCTTCATCTTGATAAAATGATCTACTTCAATCAATGTAATGAAAATTCATCACCATAAATGATATTAGACACATCATCATGATAGTTGGAATATAAATCATTCATTGCAACATGATCACCGATCGTCAACAAAGGATCTACCATCGATAACACCAAAACAATGTCACTAATCACTAAAATAACTTATGTATCTTCAAAATGTGCTTACCAATCAAAAAAATCAATTGCAATCATAGCCATGATCTCAACATAGCATCAAAATCATAATTCTATGACTGCATCACATAACTCACCATAGATTTGATAAACTAATCAAATCACTCATTGCCAATCAAAGACTATTCTAGCAGTTGTCCTGTCACACTTCAATCATTCATAACTTACAAAAATAATACATTAAACAGTTGTGGTTATAAAATTATCATCTAGAGACATTCCCAAGTCTCCCTTAAGAATTAAAACTACTGGAACCACATGAAACATACTATTCATTCTTCTCACATAATTGACAACACACTAAGAACACTAGGTCAATACTTGACATCAATGAAAAAACAATAACTAATCATCTCAATCACCAAATCTGTATCATCTCATCACTTATCATCAAATCATCAGGTATGCCAACAATCTCCTCTTTTGGCATTGATGGCAACCATTACAATCATAGACTCTTATCAATCAGATAACTTGCTCTGTTTGTGTTCATACATTCTTCAACTATGAATCGACTATCATATGTTACAATTGATTGTCCATTTCTCTGTCATCTTCTTGACAACTTCCTTGTACATCTCTCCCCTTTGAAAATAATGCCAAATACACAATACCATATAATATTGTATCTGCTTTATTATATGCATCACCGACTACTCCCCCTTAGGAGTAGTTCCTTATTATATCAATCCAACAATGATTTTCAATACAAAACATTGAACTGATGCAACATCATCACTTTAATTCTTATCAGGTAGGGGAATGACCCCCAACTTGCCTCTTAGATACTCAAATACATCCTTTGGTGGTGGCTTAGTAAAAATGTCTGCAACCTTCTCCTTAGTTGGCACATACTCCAATTGTACTTCTTTGTCCTAAAATTTCTCTCTAAGAGAATGGTACTTATTATCAATATGCTTGGTCTTAGAGTGCATCATAGGGTTCTTGGATATGTTGATAGCACTAGTGTTATCGCAATAGATAATCACTAATTTCACTAATTTAGTTACCTTTTCCTTGATTCCTTCCAAAAACTACTCCATCCAAACAACTTGAGTGCAATTAATAGTAGCAACAACATATTATGCCTCTGCAGTAGACTGATAAATATAATTATGCTTCTTTCTTTTCCATGACACAAGTCTCTTTCCAAGAAAGAAAGCTCCTTCACTCGTGTTCTTCCTATCATCCACATCAATTATCTAGTTTGCATCAATGAACATACTCAAAGAAAAGTCTCCTTGTTTATCATACCAAAGACCATAATCTTTAGTCCCTTTCAAGTATCTAAATATTGTCTTCACAACCACTATATGAGATTCCTTTAGATTAGACTTAAATCTTGCAACAATCTCAACTGCATGTGCTATATCAGGTCTACTGTGAATAACATAATGCAACTTACCGATCATTTATTTGTACAAAGTTGCATTGACCTCTTTAGAATCATCTTCCTTGGATAGCTTCCAACTGGTCACCATTGGTGTTCCTACCAGTTTAGAATCTTCTAACCCAAAAGTCTTCAATACTTCCATGACATACTTTTTCTAGCTAATGTAGATTCCATCACTGGGCTGAGATACCTGCAATCCAACAAATAATTTGATCTCACCAAACATAGACATCTCAAATTCTATTCTCATTTCTTCTACAAATGCAATTCTCATCTCATCATGTCCACCAAAAATGACATCATCAACAAAAACTTCAGCAATAAAAAATCTATCATCTTTCTCAATCTTCGGGTAAACATTTCTATCTTCACTTGTTCTAATAAGACCAATCTTGATCAGATATAAGTGGAGTCTGTCATACCATGCCCTTGGTGCATGCTTCAATCCATAAACTGCCTTCCTCAACTTACACACCAAGTTCTCACCTTTAGATATTGCAAAACCATCAGGCTATTCTATGTAAACTTCCTCTTCCAAAATACCATTCAAGAATGAAAATTTTACATCCATTTGGAAAAATTTAAAACCGTTGTAAGAAACATATTCTAGTAGAATCCTTACTCCTTCAAGTCTAGCCACTGGTGCAAAAGTCTCACCATAATCCATGCCACCTTCTTGTGCACATCCCTTAACCACAAGTCTTGCCTTATTCCTAACTACTTCACCATTTTCATTGAGTTTATTCTTGAAAACCCACTTGGTTCCTATCACATTCTTGTCAACAAGTCTAGGAATTAGTACCTAGGTATTTCTCTTCTTTATCTGATCTAACTCTTCTTCCATGGCTTTAACCCATTTATCATTCTTCAATACTTCTCCTACTAACTTAGGTTCATGTTCATAAATCAGACATGTAATTTCTCTAATCGTTCTTCTAGTATGAACACCAACATTCTTATCTCCAATAATTTGGTTAGTTGAATGATTAAGCTTTAGATACCTTGGTATTACTGGTTTAGGTCTAGGAGCCTCTTCTACCAATTGAATTAGTTCATCCATATTGTTCTAATTTTCAGCTTCTTTCTCCACCGGTTGAACATATACAATACCCTAATCATCTCCTGATTCATTCTTGTTGGAACCATCATTTTGCTCTGGTAATTCATCAATCTTCACATTGACCTTTTCTATCATCTTGTTGGTTCTCTTGTTTAGATAATTATAGGCTTTTCTTCTTGTAGAATATCCTAGGAATATTCCCTCATCACTCTTAGGATCAATTTTTCATGTATTTTCATCTCTCTTTATATAGCATCTGCTCTGAAAAACTTCTAAATATTTCACACTAGGTGTGTGACGATGCCATAACTCATAAGAAGTCTTATCGGTACCCTTCTTCACCTACAGTCGATTTAATGTATAAATAGTAGTTCTAACAACTTCTCTCCAAAACATTTGGGGCTCATCTCTTTGTATCATCATTGTTCTTGCAACATCAATAATAGATCTATTGCTTCTCTCTGCAATCCCATTTTTTTTAGGGATTCTAGGTGATGACATTTGCCTCTTAATTCCATGTTCTTCACAAAATCCAATGAATTCCAAAGATGTGAACTCACCACCTTTGTCAAATCTCAAGAACTTCATACTTTTACTTGTTTCTTTTTCAACTCGTGCTTTGAACACCTTAAACAAATAGAATGCATCTGATTTATCTTTCAAAAAAGTAACCCACATCATCCTAGAGTAGTCATCAACAAAAAGCATGAAATACCTATCTCCATAGTAGCTTCTTGTTCTCATAGTTCCACACAATTAAGTATAAACTAGATCCAAAATACCTTTAGATGAAAATGACTTACTGATAAAAATAGAACTAGTTAGCTTTCCCAACTAACATTCCTTGCACATGACATTGTCTGGTTGCAATAGTTGTAGAAAAATTCTAACAATATTCATCTTACTCACTTTGACCATACTATCAAAGTTAACATGAAAAACTCTCCTATGCCACAACCAATTATTATCAACTTTTGCAATCATGAAACTCTTTACTATAGTATTCAGTTGAAACAAGTTACCTTTAGTCTGCATATCAGTAGCAATCAAATCACCAAATCTCCCAAGTATCCTTCAAACAGCTCCTTTGAACTCTACAAGATAACCTTTGTTATTCAATTGTGCTACACTTAAAAAATTGTACACTAGGCCTTCTACCCAGTAAACATCATCGCAATTTGTTTTTCTATTTAATGCAATAGATTCAATTCCTTTTACCAAGCAAGGAGAGTTATTACCAAATCTTACCAAACCACCATCACATTCTTCCAACTTAGTGAACTTACTCCGGTCACTAGTCATGTGATGTATACATCCACTATCTATTACCCAATCTTCACCATGATCCATGTTGGAAATCAATGCTTTTTCATTACCTGCAGAAATATTTTCCTTAACAGCAACAAAGGTAAACACATCTTCCTTATTATCTCCTTACATTCTTCATCAGTAACTCCCTCATCTGCAACAAAAAAATAAGTCTTCTTTCTCTTGTCCTTGAATCTCTTAGGCTTATCCTTCTTATCACCATCAAGACACTTGGTAGCAATGTGTCCAATCTTGTTACATGAGAAACATTTGAAAGGAAGCTTACCCATGTACTTGTTGGTTCCTCTAGGTAGCCTCATAGCAAACAATGCTTCCAACTCATTGTGTTTATTTTCCTCAGTCAAGATAGAATCATAATCACCAGACTAACCTGACATAGAAGAATATTCATGACTAACTTCCTTTCCTATCCTTGTAGGTTTAAGAGACATAAATACCTTTAATGTACCTTCAACCCTTGGAATACTATTATCATAATTGCTAAGCTCAAAAGCAGTCAAATTTCCAATTAATGCATCAAGAATAACAGTTGTAGTTCCTAGAGATCTTAAATTCTAAATAGAAAAAAAAACCTAATGGCATAAAGAGGTAACAAGGTTCTAAATGCTTTACTTACCACATCATCTTCTTCAATGGTTCCACTATCACTTTTGATAGAAACAACTACTTCTTTGATTCTATGACCATACTTCTCAATGTTTTCACCTGAAAGCATCCTTATCTCATTAAAGTTTCCTTTCAGGCTATCAACCTTAGCTTTATGCACATGTTTAGTCCACCATACACTAGTTTCAATTTCTCCAACACATCATGGGAATTTTCAAGATCTTGGATATCAATGAACTCTACATTAGATAATGTACTTGCAATGGCTTCCATAGCTTTAGTATTCTCTTGTTGTTCCCTTAGTTGATTTGCATTGAGAGGACTGGTTGGAATAACATAATGGTTAACAACATAATTACAATATTGATTACCCATACCTTTTAGGTAAATTTTTACTCTACCACTCCACACCAAGTAGTTCTCCTTTGTGAACTTAGGACCTTCCTTTCTCATCATTCTCGGATCTTGACCTTAAGCTGATAAGATTCTCCACAAAGAGGTCCAAGGCTCTAATACTAATTGTTAGTCCTAAGGATCCAAGATTACTAAGAGGGGGGAGAATTAGTAATCTAAATATATGATACTTTCAACTTCTTAATCTCAAAGATAACATTCACAAGTTTACTGATTGACAAGAAAATGAAACTTAAACCAAATAAACATCAACCACCATAAAACATGCAACACATAACACATAAAATTTTCCCATTGAAACCCAAAAGGGTGAAAAACACATGTGAGATGAGACTCACAGGTTTTGTACTCTTTTGAAGTATGTCATGTTAGGATCTTTACCCTGTAAGGAATTTTTACAAAGACACTGTTAGGTGCCACCTAGTTATGGGATTTACCTCTAGCCCTATTAGGAGCTTTACCCTGTTAGGAGTAGCCTTGAGGAATGTTGGAAATCTATTATGGGAAAGTGATATACTGAGAGGGGGGGTGAATTAGATATCTACTATTATCACCATTTTGACATAAATTCACTTGCATAACACAAACATCAAATTCAATACTGAAATAGATCTAACAATCTAATCTTCATCCATGAAAATAAAACATAACACAAAGATTTTGGTTACCCAGAAACCCTTGAAAGGTAAAAATGGGGTGGGGATGATACCCACAAATCTTCACTACTACGGTATTAAAGTTTGCCTGTTAGGGCTGCAAATTTTGATCATAAACTAATGATCTATCTCGTGAGGGGTTTGCCCTACTAAGAGCTTTAAAGACATATACAATATACCTTGTAAAAGGATTTAAACTTACAACAAAGTAAGCACTTGGTTAAGAGATTTACTTAGGCCTGTTAGGACCACTCTATAAAGAGATTCTCCCTGATTCACCTATTAGAACGACTCAGTACCTGATCCTTCAGTTTGTACTATGATGCTGATAATAGATCTTCTCCTTCCAATATAGATTTGATCTCCTCTATCAAATATATCTTTGTTCTATCCTTCACTGCTTTGTTCGGTCACTGATCTCTACCTCTAATCAAAACACTTCTTTGTTCGGCATATATGATATCCTTCTTCTCTCATACACTTTCCACACATACATCATTTTAGGGTTCAGATCTCATCTTATATAGACAACAAATTAACTTCATAGATCAAGATCAACGATCTAGATTATCTACTTATGTCTCTTAAGCATTCCCTAAATTTGATTGGTTACATGCATTACATAGGGATCGATGATTACAAATCTAAAGCATAATCACCTCTGCGATTTCTCAAAAAACATAAAAATTTGTATAGATGTCGGCCAAAATGGTTACCTAAGTATTTGTGCCATTATAAACACATATGTCAAATTTGTCTTGCTCGGCATATGAAGTCTTTGATACTCGACATAAATTATTCTTCATTTACTGGTGCTCAGCACTGACATATCTACACAACTCAGCATAAACTACTTGGCTATTACTGAAGTACTCGGTGACCTCTGACTTGCTTGGCAGTAACTACTGCTCGATAAATCTACAATATGCAAGTCTACACATAACTTGGCCTATACATGATGACTCAGTCGCAGTGATGACCAACCAACATTTCCTATAAAATGACTAAGTGTAAGACACTAATAGACAACAAAACTTAGGGATCAACAGAGGAATTCAAACACTAGCTAAAGTGTCATCTTGTTAAAGGATTTACATAAAAGATCTATTATTATCCACCTGATTAAGGGATTTAGCCTATTCTAATTGTTACGATATAACAAGTAGATTGATCTGGTAAATAGAAACACCTTTCCTTGATCAGATCCTTTAAAATGCATACAATTTGTCCTCATATAACTTTGGAATACCCTGGCTTGATTGCACCTGCACAATCACGATCTACACATACAAATATTTTATTTCATGATATAAATATCACTGCTCAAGCCCTAAAATGTTTCACCAACTTAACACCTCATCCAACATATTGAAATCACTTTTCCAATCTTCGCATCCAGAGAGATCGTGCCAAAACACATATCCCAATGTAACAACCATCTTTACCTAACATGTCGGCCACAGGATAGATCCAAATAATTAATTTTATCAAGAACAATCAAACACATTTTGACCAACTGATCAACTTTTATCTTGATAAAATGATCTACCTCGATCAATGAATGACAACTCATCAGCATAAATGATATTAGACATGTCAACATGACAACCAAAATACAAATCATTCATCACAACATGATCATCGATCGACAACAGAGGATATTGTTGGATATTGCTGATGCATTTAATATGTTTAATCACTACATCATTGTTGGAATTGGTTACTAATGTTGATTGTCATTCGTGTTTTGTCAAAAGATTTGGTGAAGACTGGTTACTAGACTATGACAGTGGAAGTTGACAGAGTAAGTCTTTGTGTTTTGAGAGAATCTTGCAAGAGATGTGGATCCAGTGTATTGGAGCTTAAGGAATATTCAGTGATCTTAGAAAGTTGTGGGAAGCATCATGATGTCAGAAGTGGTGTGTGTTCTAGAGGAACCTATTTGAGGCCGACTTCAGAATTGTAGCATGTATTACAGATAGCGAGAATGGATTACGAATGTCAGATCTTAATTGTTGAAATGTAATTGTTGTATACTTGTTATATATACCATGTGTATCTTAGCAAGGGGTTATGTAATTATTTTTACATTAGGAAAGCCTAATTGGCCAACCTGATCATTTATTTGTAATAGGGTATATATGTAAGATCTTTTCTTTTTAAAAGATGGGGAGTATGGTAGTGAGATGTAAAAGAGGTTTGTGGAAGTTGCGAGCTTGTATCTATAGTATGTAGAGCAGAGGATAGTTTATATACTTCATTAGAACTGATCAAGCAAAGACATTTGCTATCAGACATTTTACAAGGATTGTATGTTTCCTTATATACACTTGTGTTGCGAACAATGAGTTTTGGAGGTGGACATAACCTTCTTTAGGCAGTGAGCCTACTCTTTTCTTTGTCTCCTAACAGGGTCTTTCCTTTAACAGGGACTGTGTACCGTAATGTTTTAATAAGCTCCTAATAGGGCTAGATCTTTTAACAGGGATACAATACTCTTAGTACATCATTTGTGGGTGCTAATTCCCACTAGGGTTTTACCTTTAATAGGGTTTCCTCGACAACAAAATATTATTTTATTGTGTTGGCATTTACTGTGTTATCATTTGATTCGGTGTAGCTGCTATTAAAAATTCAAAGTTTAATAATTTGTCTCACAACCGATTCACCCCCCCCCCCCTCTCAGTTGTGTTGGTGGATTGTTATTCCTAACAATTGGTATCAGAGCTACTAGTCCTTAGAGATAAATCTTAACAGATTGAGGTGATCTTGGAGATGGCATTCTATAGGAAGGATAGTCCAAATTTTTCTCTTGAAAACTTTGACAGTTGGAAGAACAAGATGCAAACACATTTTCTATGCTTGGGTATCGACTACTGGTTGATCACAAAGAATGAGGTAACCATGAAGGCTGAGGATGAACTAGATCAAGCTACTAGCAAAGAAAAGAAGACATTTTCATATAACATGGTTGCAAGGGAAGCATTGATCAACGCACTTTTGAAGGAGAATTTACTGAGGTGAAAGACCTGGATTCAACACACAAAATTTGGGGAAGATTAGAAGCACTATATGAAGGAGACAAGTTTACTAAGAAAGAAAAGTTATAGAACTGGAAAGCAAGGATGGAGAATTTGAAAATGAAAGATGATGAAAATATTAGGGCTTATGTACAGAGAGTTACTGAGGTTGTGATTGGAATCAGAAACTCCAGAGGCACTTATGAAGAAGAAGAAGTCATTGCAAAGATTCTTAGATCATTGACACATGTTTACAAGACCAAAGTTCAGGCTATATAAGAGATTATACCTTTGACTCCAAACTTTAATAGAGAGATGTTGACTGCAAAGCTAACTACCTTTGAGGCTGCAAAGATAGGAGATTCTTTACCAAAACTTGAAACAACATTTAGGGCATCTGCACACACAAAAGACATTATCTAAGATTGTGAGCACCAGCAATGGTACTATGAAAGAAGAGCTTGGTGAGTATGTTGATGAATGGGAATGGATTCAAGAAGAAAGAAAGCTAGATGAACTTGTTGCCCTGATTGCTAGAAGAGAAAATAGAGGTAAGGGTAAATTTGAAAGAAAGTTACCTTTGAAATGTTTTTCATGCAACAAGATAGGTCACTTTACATCTAGATGTCCTACAAGAGTTCCTAAGCACAAACCTAAGTTTTTCAAACCTAAGTATTCAAAAGAAAAGGAATGTTATTATGCTAGTTAAGGTATCTCTGATCATGATTTTGATGATGAGGAGATTGGATTTATTGCTATCAAAGATGAAAAACCACTACATGAAGAGAAAGCTTTAGTATCACATGTTGATAGGAAATTTGAATGGGTTATAGATAGTGGTTTCTCACATCATATGACTGGAGATAAAAATAAGTTTGTTAAACTAAATAACTATGATGGTGGCATTGTAAGATTTGGAGACAATGTTCCTAAGCTTATTATAGGAGTAGGATCTATTTCTTTGGATGGAAATACTAATACTGACAATGTACTACTTGTTGATGGACTTAAGCATAACTTGTTGAGTGTTGGAAAGCTGATGGACAAAGGTTATTAATTGAAATTCATTGATGGGAAATGTTTTATCTGAAGTAAGACACGAAATTTGATTGCAACTGGTACTAAATCTAGAGGTAATGTATTTGAGTTAAATACATCTGAAGCTTCTTGTTTTGTTGCAAAGATAGATGACAATTGGTTATGGCACATAAGGTTTTGTCATGTCAATTTTGATAATATTGTGAAAACAAGCATAGATAATATAGTGAGAGACCTACCTAAAATTGTAAAACCATCTAACACTATGTGTAGAGAGTGTGTTATGGGAAAGCAGACTAGAAGTAGTTATAAGAGAAAATCATATTCAGTAAAAGGAAAGTTAGATCTGGTACATACAGACCTATGTGGACCTACAAGGACAAGATCATACTATGTTGAAAGGTACTTTATACTTTTTGTTGATGACATTATTTTTGGAGGCAATGATGAGATGTGTAAAGAGTTCTCTAAAGAAATGGAGAATGAATTTGAGATGTCCATGATAGGCGAGATGAAATTCTTTCTTGGATTACAAAAAAATTAGAGCAAAAATGGCATTTTTATTTCTCAGACTAAGTATCTTAAAGAAATGTTGAAAAAGTTTGGAATGGAAAACTGTAAACCTGTTGGTACACCCATGGTAATTGGCTATAAACTAAAAAATACTGATGAGACCAAGAGTGTTTTTTAGACCAAGTATAGATCAATGGTTGGAGGATTACAATATTTAACTCACTCTAGACTAGATATTGCTAATGTTGTTGGAATTGTGGCTAGATATTAGGCAGATCCTTAAGAGACACACATGGATGCTATAAAGAGGATATTTAGATACCTGGAAGGAACAATGGAATATGGCTTATGGTATGATAAAAATGATGACTTTGAACTACATGATTATACTGATGTTGATTGGGCAGGGAACATTGATGACATGAAAAGTACTAGTGGAGGTGCATTTTTCCTTGGGAAAAGGTTAGTTTCATGGTTAAGTAAAAAGAAAGATTGTGTAGCTCAATCCAGTGTTGAATTTGAGTATGTTGTTGTTGCTATTAATTGCACTCAAATTGTTTGGATGAAACAAATGCTGAAAGATATTGGAATAACTTTTGTTGAACCTATCGTTATCCATTGTGATAACACCAATACATTGAATATGTCAATGAATCATGTGATGCACTCTAAAACTAAGCATATTTCTATTAAGTATCACTTCTTGAGAGACAAGGTAGCAGAGAAAGAAATAAGGTTGGAATACATTAGCACAAAGGAACAGATAGTAGACATCTTTACAAAGTTGTTGCCAAAAGATGCCTTTAAGTATCTTAGAGGTATGCTTGGGGTGCAAGCCCCTCCTAGTGAGAATGAAATTATGCAGGGATGCACCAGTCAGAGGTTTTCAGAGCTCTATCATGTTCTAGACTTGATGTATGGATCTACTCCTTAGGGGGAGTGATCATTGAAGACTTACAACATACATTTGGGTGATTCAACACCTGCTTGATGAAGACTAAACAAGAAGATAGTTGATGACTTATGGAACCCTTTTCCATTCTTGTCAAAGGGGGAGAGATACTATGAGAAAATCCCTAAGGGGAGAGACACTATATGGGGAAGAGTACATTGTTTGGGAAGAGATTATGATGAGGATATTGAGAGCGTATTTTTGGGTTGATGGATTTTCCCTTATGTTGCCATCAATGCCAAAGGGGGAGATTATTGGATATTGTTGATGCATTTAATATGTTTAATCACTAAATCACTATTGGAATTGGTTACTAATGATGATTGTCATTCGTGTTGTGTCACTGATGTCAACACATGTTTCTATGAAGAAAATAATCTAGTTATTACAGTGTACGGATACTATAAGGTTGACTCAGAATGAGTGACCACAAATTTCTGTACAAGGAAGTGTTGTGATCTTATATCCAAGATCTCATCCCATAATAATTCATATTGGTTGAGTTACAAAAGATTTTGTGAAGACTGGTTATTGGACTGTGACAATGGAAGTTGACAGAGTAAGTCTCTGTGTTTTTAGAGTATCTTGCAATCAATGTGGATCTAGTGTATGCGAGCTTAAGGAATGTCAGATAACGTATTAAGGAATGTTCTATGATCTTAGCAAGTCATGGGAAGCATGATGATGTTAGCGGTGGCGTGTGTTCTGGAGGAGACCTATTTGGGACCGACTTCAGAATTGTAGTGTGTATTATGGATAGCGAGCATGGATTACAAATGTCAGACCTTAATTGTTGAAATGTAATTGTTGTATACTTGTTATATATACCATGTGTATCTTAGCAAAGGGTTATGTAATTATTTATACATTAGGAAAGCCTAATTGGTTGACCTGCTCATTTATTTTTAATAGGGTATATATGTAGGATATTTTCTTTTGAAAAGATGTGGAGTATGGTAGTGAGATGTAAAAGAGGTTTGTGGAAGCTGCGAGCTTGTATCTGCTGGATCTAGAGTAGAGGATAGTTTATATACTTCATTGGAACTGATCAAGAAAAGATAGTTCCTATCAAGAAATTCACAAGGATTGTTTGTTTCCTTATATACACTTGTGTTGTAAACAGTGAGTTCTGGAGGTGGACATAACCTTCTTTAGGTAGCGAGCCTACTCTTTTTTTTTACTCCTAACAGGGTATGTCCTTTGATAGGGACTGTGTACTATAATGTTTTAATAAGCTCCTAACAGGGCTATATCTTTTAACAGGGATACAATACTCTCAGTACATAATTTGTGGGTGCTAATTTCCACTGGGGTTTTACCTTTAACAGGGTTTCCTCGACAACAAAATATTGTGTTATTGTGATGGAATTTACTGTGTTATCATTTGATTTGGTGTAGCTTCTATTCAAAGTTAAAAGTTTAATAATTTGTCTCACAACTGATTCACCCCCCCCCCCCCTCTCAGTTGTGTTGGTGGACTTTTATTCCTAAAAAATCTACCATCGGTAACACAAAAACACTGTCACTGGTCACTGAAACAACTTTTGTATCCTCAAAACGTGGTTACCGTTTAACCAAATGAGTTGTGGTCATAACCACAAACTCAACATAGAATCAAAAACATAATTCTATGATCACATCATCTAACTCACCATAGATTTGATAAACCAATCAAATCACTCATTCTCAGTCAAAGTTTGTTCTAGCAATTTTCCTGTCACGCTTCAATCATTCATAACTTACACAAATAATACATGAAATAGTTGTAGTTATACAATTATCATCTAGAGACATTCCCAAGTCTCCCTTAATAATTGCAACCACTAGAACCACATGAAACATACTATGCATTCTTCTCACATTATTGGCAACACGCTAAGAATACTAGGTCAATACTTGACATCAATGACAAAATAATAATTGATCATATCAATCACCAAATACATGTATCATCTCATAACTTACCATCACATCATTAGTTATGCAAACACCCAAGTCCATGTATGGTCTTGTTTAGCTCACTTTTATTAGTGCTTAAAATGACCTTGGTGTATTTAGTTTTGGGGATCGACGCAATCCTCTCCTTGGGTAACTATGTCATTGACCTCTTAGTTCCTTGTAGTTCATTGGATGTCATTCAAGATCTCAAGATGCAACTCGTAGAACATGATCACTTCATTCTCATTGAGTGTATTAGGTTGTCTTGGAATCCTTGGAAGTGTTTAAAGATTTATGCTTGTGCACGATCGTATAATGATCAACATGTTCATGTTATGTTGTTGTTTGGTTATGCATGTGACATGATATTGTTGTTTCTATCATGTCCACTAAGACCCTCCAAGGGAGAGCGTTGTGGAGAGCATACTATATCGTGGTTGTTGGTAATTGAAATAAGTCAGATTAGAATGCTAGTTTGTTTGAATTCCCAGTAAGTAGTGGTGTGTATAAACAATAATGAAGGTGTAATGCATTGCATTGATTAAAGTTTCTTTAATGATAAACTTTCTATTCTGTGTGGATGCTAGTATGTGCATTATGGAATTGATTAATTAGAAGTTTCCATTATGAAATGTGATCAAATTTTCATGATATTTATGCAAAATGCTATGATATTTTTTAGTGGCATTATGTTAACTCCATGTTTTGCAATTTATTGTGTTGTAAGGAATGCTAGCATGCCTCATATGGAAGTGGTTGAGTTTTGGATGCCTAATGGATTTGGAATGTTCTTGTGATGGTTTGGGGCACTTTTATGCTCAAAATGTTGAGCTCATATGTATTTTTGTACTAGTTGTCTTATACCTTAGTGGCAGAATGATAGCGTGTGTGCTTTTAGATTGTGATGAATAAAATGGAGTAGTGTGGTGATGATGTAGTGTGGATAGTTGCGGTCTTGTAAGATCACAATGGAGTGATAAGAGCTTGTATTGAGAGACATTCCCACCCATGTAGTGATTGGAACTTACAGAGTTTGTCTAATATGCATGCTCATGTAGTGAAAGAATCATGTTTTGAAACATGCCCACACATGTAGAAATTGGACTTACTTAATCATAGACTTACTTGCTTTCCACCATGAAACTTTTGATCTCGTCAAGAGAAAAAGCTCGCTCATGTAGCAATTGGGTTGGTGGGATTGTGGTTGTTTGGCGTAGCTTTGATTTGAGCCTCAATTGGATCTAGGAGCTTGAATTCCCACACATGTTGGCGATGATTCCTACCTAGAGTGGTTGCTCACATGTGTTGTTGGTCCTTGCTTGGTGTTTGCATTTGTTCATTGAGAGATGGTAGTGCATGTGTTTTTGGGTAATTACCCTCACACTAACATATCATGCATGGTGTTATTAGATCATATTAAGTTATAGATTCACGTGTAAGCCTGCACATTTGGTGATTGGTCAACACCCGCACATGTAGTGATAAAACTAATGGAACCGTATATTTATTTGAATATGTCTGCACATGTAGCGGTAGGACTTGTCAGATGAACATGCCCACACATGTAGTGAATGGATGTACTAGATCATAGATATCCTTGCTTTCTCATCATGGAGGAAAATGAATTTCTTGTGGGACATGCATACCCATGTAGCAATTGGACTTGCAGGAAAGGGATTTGGAGCGATCATCTTGGTTTGTGCACCATTTAACGTTGGATCTTGATTAAGGAACAAGCTCGTGCATATAGAAAATGGAATTGCAAGAATGAAGGTTTTCAAATTTCCCACCATGTTCCATTAGGTCTTGTCCAACAAACAAGCCCGCACATGTAGTGATTGGACTTACAAGAACAAAATTTGTTGGTATACTTAGGTGTAGAGACTTGTACATATTTGGTGTATGTCATGCCTGCTTATATAGAATTGGTCTTGTGTGGTTAATGATCTTGTTGGCATGAGGTAATATGGAATGCGCTCGGGAAATCATCCTTATGGTTCACTTATCATTCATATTCCTCTTGTAAGACCTATATTCATGGAGGAATTTGAGTGATTTTTATGTTGGTTAATATGTTGGGTTTTGGTACTTCGTGTGCCCATTTACCATCTTGTAGGATTCCAGGAGTAAGACTAGTCCTTGGAGGGGAGGATGTAGTGCTCCTCCTAAATGCCTTCTACTTTGTGACTCTCTGGATGGGTACGTGACGTTTGGCCATGTTGGTTATGATGTGATGTTGTAGTTTAAGGAACTAGATTACGCATCAACATTAGCATGATTTCTTATTATGATTCTAGATAGACTTTTTGGTTTGGCACTATATGGTTGTTCTCTTATCAATCTCTTGATATTAGCATGTTTGTTATGCATCTAGCTATTATTATTTCCTTAATGTTCTTTGGATAATTAAATTGGTTTAGATAGCATATTATACTTGTGGTTTAAGTGATAACATTATGTGTAAGATTTCTCTATAGTGTTGTTTGATTATATTCTCTAGCAAGGATGTCATGATGGCCTTGTGGCATGGTGTCATAACCCGATTTGGTTCTCCCTAATTTTAGGACTATTGTGTGACTATTTTAGACTTATGTTGACTTGGTTGAATGTTTGTCGACCCAATCCATATTAAATAAATGTTTTAGACATAGATTTTATTATGTTTCTTTTAATTATTTATGAAATAAGTTGATGAAATGAATTATGATGTTATGTATGGGAATTGAAATGCATTATGAAATATTGTTTAATGATGATTATAGATGAAATTGGAAAAGTTGATTATGTTATGCAAATGTTGATTATGTTATGCAAATGAGTTATTCATTTTAGCTCGATTATGGATTTAATGGACTAACCTACTGATGACCATTTGAGTGTTAGTATGATGGCCAAGAGACGAAGACGGAAATGTGATTGAGGTAGAGAAATCTATCTTATTGGTAAGGATGTGATGGGAATAAATTTGGTTGCAAATACACACCACGTAGTAAATTGTTTTGATAGTGAATGAGTTTCTTTGCGCACGTGTAGTTAAATCAAATGCATGAGATATTTGATTGTGTGTTAGTCAATTCTATTTACTTTGAAAGAAATGGAAATTCATTTAACTTCTTAATTATGTTAGCATTGATAATTTTAAATTAGCCATGTGTAAATTGATATATAATATATTAATATGCATTTCTAATCTTTTATTAATTCAAATAAATAACGTTAATCATTATAAAAGAACTGTTAACCATGCGACAAGAGATATTTTCTTTAAAACAATTAACTTATCGATAACTTAACATTTCAGTCAAAGAGACTACGGGAGGAGTGCCGATTTTAGGAAGGCAAAAGTGTGAAGGGACTTGTCTGTAGAGTGAAGATAACTTATCGTTAATCCCTCTTTTTCATGTTGTAAAGTCGCCACGAAGGTATGTTTATGGTTACTGGTCTAAGGAATGAAAACTCATTCCTATGTGATCAGCTGACTTCGAGAGGGATAGTTGGAAACAATTAACTTAACGTTAAATGTGTTATGTATTCCAAGGAGATCGTGGCATGAAAGATAGGTTTTGGGGGAGTTAGAGATGATAGTTTTGAGTCATGCTTGGGAGAATCTGACCATATATAACGACATGATTACTACAATAATGGGGGGAATTTGGGCAGAACAAAAGGGAGTGTTCGGGAGATAACTCCACTTAGCATGTGAAATAGAGAGTAGAAGGGAGGACACAGTGGAGGAGTTGGAAGGAAATGAAAGCAGCAGTTTGAACAAAGGCAAAAGAAGCACACAACAGAATAAGGACGACAGTGGATTAGAAGGGAGGAGAGTATTAAGAAAGGGAAGGAAAGAACTCGGTAGGAGGAAATGCGCACCAGTGGGTATAAAGATAAACCGTGATAGATTATTAGAGGGACTAAAAATAGAGAGAAGGTGAACCGAGGGAATTGAAAAAAGGAAACCCATAACCACGAGATCGTCAGGTATTTTTCTTTGTGAACAAATAGATTTGATATATGAGAAGAATAATAAGTTTTGCATGTGTTCTTGGACATGGAATAAGAAAAAGAATGAATTTAGTAAACTGGTATATTTCTATAGTTTTTCTCTCAATGTTGAACATGTGCTATTAATAAACAACTCTTTTATGTGAATTGTGTAGTTGACAAGAAAAAAAAATTAAAAAATTATTAAGGTAAATACAAGTTTTGAAGGGGCCCCAAAACTCTGTACAAAATGGTCACAAAAGATATTAAAAAAGTCCATTAAACAGAACGGATCAAGACCAAAGAGAGGGTTTTACAGCAGGCACCCACAACTTGGATGAAACAATGCATGAAACAACCTTCATGCAAACCCTAGTAAAATAAAAATCCAAATCTAGGATTAGACCACACGAGATAGTCATATCAAATTAGAAAATCTAGGATTTTCCTTTACGTCCCTTCTTCTGGGATCGGAGAGCCATATCAAATTGTAGAGAGGACTTTTTATGATGTTTACCAATAACTGGGGTCCACCCCTTCTCTACCAAAGAAGCTTTTTCTTTCCAGTCATGGAGAGAAGTAGAAGAAGAACCAACCACAATAAAACCAACAAGAGAAGTCTAGACATAACCAACAACTGCCTCCTTACAACCATATCCAGACTTCTCAACAACAATAAAAAGTCCTTCCAAAATAGAACTAGCTGGAAGGAAACTAGCAGACCCATCAGGAACAGAACCAGCAGAAAAGACATCTGCAGACTTTCTAGCTCCAGTATTGCCCGCAGAAGTATCAATAGACCCAGCAAAACCAAAATCAATAAGAGGAACACTAGTAGCAGAAGAATTACTTCCAACAAGAACAGTACCAGCACACTATTCAGTGACCCTAGCAAGACCAGAACTAGCTAGAAGAACCCCAGCAGTAGTAGAATTATTGGGAGACTTACCATTAGAAACAGTTCTGACAAAAGAAACACCAACAGATAAACAACTTTAGAACTACTAGCAGTAGTAATAGTAGACCCCAAAGGAACAGTTCCTATAGGAAGAACATCCTTAGGAACGTCAGTCTCAGCAAGATCAATATTTTTCTTAGCTACTGTATAATGATCAGAAGAAGCACCCTTCGACCAAGATGCAGACCTTTTGGTCTTACCCCTCTGTAATCCGTACTGGGCAACCAAAAGACCCATTTTAAAACACTTCCTACATTTGAAGGGAAGCCCTTCATAGTCCAATGTTTGAATCTAGGAAGTCTTTGAGTACTCTAACTTAATCTTTTCTGGTAGCCCCTTAGAAATATCCATCTCTACCAGTAATCGCACGTAAGTCGAGTGTGTAATATCATAAGACTCTTCATCCACCATCAAAAAGTCTCCAAGAGCCTCTCCTATCGCTTCAAACAGGGATTCAACCCAAAAATGAAGGGGAAGGTAAGGGAGCCTCACCCAAATTGGAATCTTGTTAAAATTTTCAGAAGAGGGGGAAAAATCGGGAAAGCAAGGTTTCATAACCAACATATAACGATTATCCCAAGAGAAAGAGTGATTACACAAAATTAACTTTCTATCTTCAACATTATCAAATTTAGCAATAAAAAAACTCCTTTCCATAGGGAAAATATGAACAGTACTAGAAATAATAGGTTCCCAATGAGAAGAGATCCACTGGTGCAAATCACCAAGGCTCGGCCACAAACCCAAAAAGTGACAAATCACACCACGAGAAGAAAACTCAGAGGATGCAAACTCAATATCTTCCACCACTTCCTCATCCAAGGCAATCCAGATAGGGTTCGAAATAGGGAGAGGTCCCTTAGCATAGAAACCCGAACCACCACCAATCCCCACCCCACCAGAGCGATTGGTAACAGCCCCGGTTGAAACCATACCAACATACAATAATGTCCCCTTAGGTAAAGAAGCACCAACAAGAGGCATAGAACCAGATACTGAACCCCCAACAATTTGTGAAACACTAGTAGTCGGCACAGCTCCAAGATGCCGCAAGAGATTAGCAGAGGAGACAACAGGAAGGGAAACCCCAATAGAAGTTCTAGCAGCCGACAAAACCCTTCCAACCGCCTGCGGAACCTCCAACACCCCATCAGCAGCAACCAAAATCCTAGGAAAATCTTGCACGGATCCATCAACCCCCACCTCTTTAGTAGAAGGAAAAGCTCCAGCCGAAGTTTCACCAACCGACAAAACGCAGGCAGACAATGAAGCCCCAACTACCGATGACGCACCAAGAGACACACCAATAGCTGGCAAGACCCTAGAAACACCAGCACCCAGCAACACACCAACAGACAATGAAGACTACAACTTCCTAGTCAATTGCAATACTCCATCGAAGGGAAAAACCCTAGCCGAACCTCCAGCAACCAGTGCAACCCTAGAAACTCCAACATCCAGTGAAGAATGGAACTTCTCAGCCGTCTGTAAATCTCCAACACAAGGAAAAGCCCTAGCCAAACCTCCTGCATCCAATGACACTCCAGCATCTAGCAAAGCTCTAGACATCTTCGCTCAGTCCCAATATCTTCGCAAACTCAAAAAAAAATGATTATATTACTAGCATGATTTAAATGATAAAC
Source organism: Chamaecyparis obtusa (assembly GCA_027943335.1). Lineage (NCBI taxonomy): Eukaryota > Viridiplantae > Streptophyta > Pinopsida > Cupressales > Cupressaceae > Chamaecyparis > Chamaecyparis obtusa. Next base: position 309,954 of record BSBK01008714.1, on the reverse strand, counting down.
CTTCTTCATGTAACAAACTATTTTTAGATTTATTTATCTGTTGTAAATTATGTAGTTGTGTGGAGCTTAAGAACAAACTCTTTGTGCTCAAACTAAATGACATTTTTAGATTCCCAATCAGGGATCAAATGGTAGGACACAATCAAATCTGTTAGAATACAGACAAATCATATTTATGTTGAGATTTGGAAAAATAGTATGTTGTTATTAAATTGTTAAACAGTGATGGAAACCTTTGATTTTTTTGTAGCAATCGTTTAAAGATCTGTTTAAATAAAAGTTTAGAGAATGAATAATTGGAATATAACCCATGAATTCAAAATTAGAATACCTTTGATAGAAACCAGTTAGTGATAAATATCCATATGCTTAGAACATTGTTAAATAACCATCATCATCGATCTGAAGGTTGGAATTTATAAAACTTGTTTGTTGTCTTGTTTAACTAAATTGCGACATGAACTTCCTGTAGCATTGGCATGAACACCAAAAAAGATGAAATATAGAATTTCTTTTAGTAACTTGTATTTGACATTGGGTGTGTGTGTGTGTGTGTGTAATTCTAGTAAGAAATGAATGTTGTGTTGATAAAGAAACCAATTACATCATCATAGAAGATTAACTATGTTGAATTTTTGCTATGAAAGGATAAACTTGGATTTATTTTTTTTAGTCATACTTATTTTATGTTTAGAGAAAGATATCATAGGAAAGGGTGTCGAATATGGATAAACAGAGAAGGGTAAATTTATTTTTCTTTTACCTACCAGTAGAAATCCGATATTTCAATGCTTAGGCCTAAGCTATGGAAACACAATGGATTTTGTGTTGATTATTTTTCATTCTCTTTGTCATATATTTGTTAGTTCTACTTTTATGTATGAGAAAAATAGTTAGTTCACAGCTTGCACCAAATTTCTTTCCAATCTATTGGTGCTGAGTTGATAGATTTTTCGAGCAGGGTTGATGTGCTTTTCATTTCAAGATGAGTCTCAGGGGAGCTAACCACTCTGTGGTTGGGCAGATTAAGCGCTTATATCACATTTTTGTCTCGACATTTGCAAATGGACATATGTATGATGGCATAGGAGACTGGAGCATGCAGATGGACAATTGATAGTCTGATGGCATATGTATTGATATCTTGTATTATTTTGACATTTGGGTCTTGTACTCTATTGTACTTGTATTTGTATTTTTACTTTTGATGTATGATGTTCGACAGTATGGTCGACATCCTTTATGTATTTATCACCTCATGTATTATTTGATGATTCATGTACTTTCGACAAGATGGTCGATTACTTATTATTGTACTTTGAGGATATTCAACATCATTTTTAAATTATTGTAAATTTCTTAATTTTGGAATTGGAATATATTATGTGGAAAAGTCTTTAAGTTTTAGTAGACTTTGTTTATTTGTTTGACTTTCTGAGTTTTCTATGGATGAGCTTATGCGTCTCTTGTGAGTAAGGAATGGTCTTTATACATGGTTGTTGATTTCATGATGATGTTGATACGAGTTAATTATTTTTGTTATCATTTGATGATTGATGATGTTAATTATAGTGAATTATCCTTGATGGGATTTCACATTATAGCTAATGATAAATGATGCTTAGTGTTTTGGCTTTAGTAAGGTTATATTTGTTATTGTGGTCACAATTAAAAGATAATCAATGGAAGTTGACAATCTCTTATGATATTTCATGTTATAAATGATTATTGATGTATTAAGATAGAAGATGATTTTATGTGCAAAGGGGTTGTGTCATAACATTCAAAGAATTATGACGCCACTACAGTTCCCTTTCATGGACTACCATGATTTGATGATGATGTCTTATGTGCTTATGTTATTTATGTATATGTGATCTGGGATTCATGACACATGGTGTTTGAGTGATGGCAAGTACCAAACATCAACTCCATTTGGCTTTACTGGTTTGAGAATGCCTATAATATACCCAATGGTGGTTAAATTAGAGATAGTCGTATGGCCAATCATATTTGTAAGCCTAAGTGTCGTTCATGTTCTTGGGCGACAATCACCATGTTTATATTTATGAGTCAGTTACCATGTGGTAACATTTGGCTGCCCTCAATTATGTGATGAGACCAATGACGTGGGTTGTTTTATCTTGTTGTCCATAATGGTTATCAATGATGCATGAGTAAATAATACATATTTAATTTATCGATGGAGTCACTAGTTATTATATTATTGTTGTTCTTGGGAAGTGTTGCTTGAGCATTTTTATTAGATTTGGGATTTTATTACCTATGATGGCTTTTATATTTTAAAAGATGATTGTTGAAAATTTTAACTTGAGAGGAACAGTATATTATTACTTTGGTAAAGTCATTTTATATTTAGAGGAAAATTGGTTTTTATGATCATGCCTTGACTTTGGTTTTTTTTCCAATTCTTCATGAGCTCTCCAAAAACCCTCTCATGGGAATTTGATTTTGCTTCGGATGGAGGGATTTGGTTGGAGGAATTTTGTGTGCAATGGCTTGATCAATTTGTATAGGTGATTGCTATTAGTTGCCCGGGTTTTGTGGCTTTCCATTGTGAGTTGGATTTTCTCTTCATATTTTATGTTTTCTTCATGTGAGAGGTAAGAAATCTTAGTATCTTCTTGGTTTCTCATTTCAATCAAATTTTGTGAGTTGTAAATGTTTTGTGACTTGATTCCAACCATATTTCCTTTTTGTAGTTCTTTTGATGCATTTTTGAATTCATATGAAGAAAATTTGGAAATAAGGATTTAAATGGGGAAATGTTGCCCATTTTTAGGGATGCTCAAATTGTGAATGTTATTGCATTTTTAAGTGTTTGGTGGTTATAGTTCAATGGGTTTTTCATATTTTGATTCCTTACGTTTGAAAATTTAAGCTTTTTGGAGGTCCATCAATGGTGGATGGCCTCCATGACTGGTTTTTAAGCCGATTGAGCATTTGATAAAGGTTGTAATTTTTGGGTTCAAGTGTGATTGTATTTTGAGGAACCATGATATTATATTAGCAAATTTTATTATTGGATTCATTTGGTTATTTTATCTTAGCATTATGGCCAATTGAGTTGGGTATGGTTTATGTAATAATAGTAATGGATATATGGATTCCCTCGTTTATTTTGAATGTAAGTTAATATTGCTCTGAGCAGTTTAGGATGTTTTATGGGATCTAGTCTTGGATATATAGTATGGTGATTGTATGGGTCATTGCATGAACATGTGTTGTTGTTAGACAAACCTTGGATATGTGTACTATTGATGTCTCATTGTGTCATCTTGATGTCCTCATGTTGAGTGGTCTTCTTATTTTGGTGTATGATTACTATGCATGGTGCCATTGGTTTTATTTGGATTGCTTGTATGGTTGAGTTGTGTACCTAGTTTTAAGATACTTTCATTGTGTTCCCAAGATGCCCTAATGTGTAGTGGACTTCTTGTTGTGTTGAGCATTGCATGGTCATGAGTAGCCAAATGTCCTTTGTATCCTCATGCATGTGATGTGATCTAGGGCTCCTTATGTGATGTGTCCAAAGTACATTGAAGTATACTGGTGTATTGAGTGTGTTGAAAGCCATATTGCATGACTGGTGAGTGTTTGTGTTTGGGCCACATATTTATCTCTGCAAGCACGGTAGAGAGGGCCTGAGGGTACCTCATGGTCAAGTAGCGTGACTATCCACTGTTGGGGACTGGTGTACAAGTGATAAGTGATCTGAGGCAATATTATACCTCCTTCATGGAATTATGGTACTATGCTGATGTATCCTTGCGCTTTTGTGCTCTTGCTTGTACTTCCAGTTAATCTAGTTGTGAAAATATCTTGCTTTTGTGTATTCGCCCAATCTTGTTGTGCATTTACCAATTCCTGTTGCTCATATATTCATTTCTCCTACACATATTTCTACAGAGCTTCTCATTTATGACAGATGGTAGATCTCTTTGGTCTGAGTGAAATTTACCTAGGGTTTTGGATACCCTTTATCCTTGTGAGCATTTTGATATAATCATAGTCAATGTATGGTCTTGTTTAGCTCACTTTTTGGTTTGTGCTTAAAATAACATTGGTGTAGTTGGTTTTGAGGATTGATGCATTCTCCTCCTTGGGTAACCGTGTGTCTTTAACCAACTTAGATCCTTGAAGCTCGTTGGATGTCATTCGAGCTCTTGAGATGCAACTCGTAGAACATGATCACTCTATTTCAATTGTATGTATTAAGTTGTCTTGGAACCCTTGGAAGTCTTTAAAGGCTTTTGCTTGTGCATGATCGTGAAATGATTGTCATGTTCATGTTATGTTGTTGTTTGGTTATGCACGTGACATGATATATATATATATATATATATATATATATATATATATATATATATATATATATATATATATATATAATGTGCATATTTTACCCTTTGTTCTAAGGGTTCCTTGGGGTGGCATTACACAGATAATCATTAAATCGCATAATGAAACCCTCAACACTATACAGATAATTATTTCATAATATAATGAAACAGTCGATGCCATACAAATAATTATTTCACAGTGAAATAAAATTATTTAAATGTAACACTTAATGTCGTAGAGAATATCATTTCACACCATAATGAGACCCTTGAGGCTATATAGATAATTATTCCACACAAGAATAATTGGACATAGATTATTTCACCATAAATGCAACCCTCAATAACATACAAATACTTATTTGAATGTATAATGAAACCCTCAATGGCATCCACAAAATTGTTTCACATTATAATGAAACCTAGAATGCCATACAAATTATTACTTCGTCGTATAGTTATATAGATAATTATGTCACAGTATGATGAAATCACATAAAACTTTTACAATGCAAGATGTGTAATGGTGAAACCCTACATGAAATCATATGGTTGATGCAAATTTTGACAAAAATAAATGAAATCATCTTATTGACTTGAAAAATGAAATAAGAAATCATGGGTTCAATGATTTTCGCATTGAGACATTATTGAAAAGAAACCCTCAATGTCGGACAAAAATGATGAAAAAACAAAGCAAACTTCAAGGAGCATAAATCCATCATTGAACATCTAATAGAATAAGGGTGTGCAAGCTATACCTGGGCAGAGGTATTGAACAAAGCACATTCATAGTAGAGAAAACTTCGTGGGAACAAAACGACAAGGAAAATAATTCCCAAATCTGCACAAAACTTTTGTTTTTAGGGTTCAATAATGTTGGGCAATACATCCAAGGCAAGCTATGTACGTGGTCAAGGGTGGAGATAAAGGGTGGTGAGAGAGTTAAATAGCCACACATTCCTAATGCAGAAGTTAAAAATGTAAGCAGACCCATACATATAAACACTTAGAATTATGTGTTATTTAATTTTGTATTTGGATATTTGTAAAAAAAAATTATTGGTCATCTCCCAAACCGCTGTTAGCGCAATGAGGGCCATGTATCAAGTGACACTCTGAATGACCACTTTTTGACCTTATCGTGCATAAAGAAGCCCACAGCATGCATTGATAATAACCAAACACCAAAACAATAGTTTTATGCAGTTAAGTCACATACAAAGACAGCCAAAAAAAAAAGAACATCAAAATCCAATATACCATTTAGGATCCGTGGGTGCACAAAGTTAGCTATAGCTACTACTTGTACACCTCCCCTATTTGTGTTTTGTCGTCCCCACAATTCGAGGGCAGGAGGTGATTATTTGATGGCTGCAGCCTTGTTTTGGCAGGGTGGTTGAGGAGTTTCACGAAGATCCCATAGCTTTTCTTAGGTATGTTGTTGGTGTCTAATCCATTGGGCGTTGGCAAAAACATAGAGGCGATAGTGAGCAATGGTGATTCGCTTAAGCTGTGGTCCGGATCACCAAGCTTTTTGGGTTCTGTACCAGGCACCACAGATAATAAGCATGCATAACCACTTTCTTGTTTCCATTACTAAAAAGCATTTTTGATCTAATGTAAGTTAGCTCCAAGGTTAAGTCATCAATTATACAATGTAATGGTTGGTACTCGTCAGTAATTGGAAGGAATAAGAAACTAGATGAGAAGTATCCGATGACTATGATAAAACCCAAAGAAATTTTTCCTTAACTTACATATCTCCAACACCTTCACTTTTCAAACACTTATTGTGATTATGATTAAACATTTGGGCATATCAATTAAAATTCTGTTTGCAAGCCTGTCCTGCAAGGAAACCTCATTTTATGAAAGATGAAAGGAAAATAAAGACCAACTGATAACAAATCAATAAAAAGGATCAAATCAAAAGAAAATTCTGATTGGCAAAGCATAATGTGTTTCTCAAAAACATTGTCACCGAGTATTCATGATATCGACCTACACTTCGACAATTTAAATAGAAGTACCAAAATCTTTTCATATGATAAATTCCCTTGGAAATTCATTCTCCACCAAATTTTACATTGGGCTGAGGTGGAAAGACACTGCTGTAGATTAATTTCCATGCCCGCATTGAGTAACGCACTAATTGTAATTGGGTTGCATTTGACCAAGAAAGGCAAAAAATTAAGGAATTGCATCCATATTGTAACGAAATGAATAAAATATATATCCCACTAAGACAACATGTGTATCATCTCTATAACACTGGTTCTTTTCAGGTTGGTGAAAGTATTCTACCACTAAAACGCACTAGAAAACTCATAAACATCAACTACTATCAGAATTCAGGATTCCAAATTTACTCGAGTAAAAAACAGCTACTTATAACAGTCATTTTTTACATCATATGTCTTGTACTGGTTCATTTAAACAATTAGACAACTGCAGTGTCTTTGATCATTAGATGCAGTAATTAGAATATAACATTTTAGTTCTGGTGTAGATCTCTTTAAAGTTTATTTCACCCACAGACCACCCCACCTCCATATAATTACCAGAAAGAGACTATGTAGACTTTTTAAAGATGAGAAATCTAAAAGTGAACATTGATTTTCAGTATGTCACAGGAGGTTGTTGAGTAGGCAGCAAGGAAAACCGCTTCTTCAGCAAGATACGATGCCTTGAAAATTTGTCATCAGGAGAAAATCGGGCTGCAACATAAAACCATCTAGGTTAACATTATTTTAGAACGTGGGTTACTTACAAGACAATGACTTAATAAGATAAAATTACATTATTAAAACAGTTCACCTGGATGAGCAGATTGGGTAGGAGATCCTTCGGGTGACTCTTTCTGCACAATGCACAATGTCCATGAAAGAGCAAGTATTATTATTGCAAGATATTGAATATCAAAAAAATGAAGTGGGTAAGCACAGCAGTCTTAAGGCTTCACCTGCAGCTGTCACCAATCTAGAGACAGGTGCTCATTGCCAAGACATTAATTACAGTTGAAAATAAGAATAGTATCACAAACTCAATTGCCTTTTTTTGTCAGACTTCTAAGGGAATACTTTGTGCAAAAAAAGAAACAAAGTTCAATGGACTTGAAAAATTTTGTGGGACGGGTAAGAGGGATGAGTGAAGAACAAAGTCCACCCATAGGATCCAGTTACTGTATTGAAGGAAATTACATAGATAACAAGAAGCTAAAGTGTCGTGACCCCATCTAAGGCTGCGTAAAACAAATAAAATTAATATTGCCAGCAATCCAAGTATCAGCAATGAAAAGCAGCAATGAGTCAATAGACAGTGATCCATATGATTGAGGCATCGATTATCATCTAAGTTACCGATTCGGGTGCGGATGCAAGATGCGGATGCACGGATGCATGAAATTTTTTTTTTAGGGGATGCGGATGCGTTTGGATGCGTGTATATATATATTTTTTTAATATATATATATAATATTATTAAGGATAGTACATAAAAGTTGAGTACATCAAAATCTGAGAATGCTGTATCTGAACGATCACAAAGTTACTGTTATCACAGAGATACTACTACCATTAGACTAGTCCATATTTACATTGTGATACAAAGACAAAAATATATTAAACTGATAAGTTCACTTGACAGCTAAATATAAAGGAAACAAGCTCCATGTAATAGCTCACTGGAATCCAAATCAAAATATTAAAAAAAAGATTAATGGTTATTAAGCACATGTTTTTTGTTTAGGAGCAAAAAAAAAAAAAGATTAAAAATGTTATTAAGCACATGTTTTAATGTGCTTTAATTGTTTTTTTATCAAAAAAAAGTCAGTTTTGATTCTGGGCCCACGGATGCTTGTGGAAGCTCATGGGTGCCCTGTGGATGCGTGCAGAAAGCGCATCCTGGGCACCCGAATGCTCTGTGGATGCTCTGTCACACATCCACAGAGCATCCGGGTGCCCAGGATGCGCTTCCTGCGCGCATCCACAGGGCACCAGCATTCGCATCCGCATCCAAATGCATCCGCTTCCGAATCCAGGCCAGGATGCTGTGAATTAGTAACTGAGGTAAATCCCATTGCTATGTTCTCTTTCCTTATGCACACAACTTTTTACCCTATATTATAGCCACAACTCATCTGATGATGTTCTCTTAATCCTCACCACTGACGCATAAAGACATCTTAACATTAGACATGGGACTAGCTTCCCTTTTTAGCAATGCTGTAAGTAACAATGATACAAACCATAATTGCCTTGTTTTGTCATTTGTATTCTAGATGCTACTTGCCTTCCTCTCTCTATGCAAGCTTCCCCAATCTGGATCTCTTTTTCATGACCCAGAAGAAGGTTTGATGCAGCATTGACTGCAAAAACATTAGTTAGTGCAAGATAAAGTATCTTCAGATGTGGATTTACACAAACATTCTTGTTTGTATGTAGAGCAGATACAGGGAAAATACAAATTATGGCTGCCACTAATTTCAAAGAACAGATCAGTAGAGCATTCAGGCAAGAACTTTAGATTCAAGTTCGGTAGAAGTAATTTCAATAGAAGTCTGGTAGATGTAGGGTGTGATTCTGCTAGTGATGGAACCACCAAAAGCGAGGTGGCATTTTTGGTTTTGTCAGGGCTGTTTTCCAGGTGTCATGGTAATTTGCTATGTTGGTTTTACAAATCAGATAGCTGTTTTTCCCAAGAGAAATCAACAAGAAAATTAATGGCTGTCAGCAGTGTTTCTTCTATTGTGTTGGCTTTTGGGCTCACTTGTTGAATTGTGTACATCTATCCCTAAAGGTTATTTTGTTTTATCCCCTGACTCTTTCATACAGCGATTGAGAGGTTCTTAGTTGAAAAGTGTGCCAAGGAGTTGTGTGCATCTAGGCATGAGCATGTGTAGCGAGTTGTAGAGCAACTACAAGTGCAGGATGCTGCAAAAGTGATGTATGCTCTCTTTGAAGGCCTTGTGATGGTAATGAGCTTGTAAAATGGAAAAGAAAGTGGCGAAAGAAGGTTAATTGCTTTACTTTTTTTGAAGTTTCTTTCCACTAGATGTTTTCTGTTGTGATTTTTTGTGTTATACTTTGTTCTTATGGTGTTTTTGTACTGATGTTGTGTCTGCCTTTCCTGATTCCATACTTGGCCTGAAGTTTGGGTCCCAATCTTGAAAAATTCTACATCTCAGAATAAAAAAGTAACTCTGCAAAAATGCTATTCACTCCGTATCTTTGGTTTAAATCACCTTGGCTGTTAATGAATTGCAATACTTTATAATTTGTGTATGGCACAAACTCTTTCGAAAGTATATAATGTCTCTATTTCTTCAGTGCCTGGTGCCTATGCAATTGCATAGATCTCTAGATTATAAACTGACCTTTCTCCTTATATCAAACAATTTTTTGCTGAGACATGCTATGGGTTTTCCCTCTTGAATCAACACAACTCCAATTGTTGTTCCACTGGCATTGCAATCTACTTGGAATAATTTTTCAAAATCTGGCAGTCCCATCATTGGATGCTTTGTCACTTTCTTCTTCAACAACTCCCTTTTCTCTACTTAAACTCTCTTTTATCATGTCTCGTTGTCTTGGTGGTAGATGCACACATATTGCTGATTTTTTTTTATAAATTTCAAGCAGAAACTTGTCAATCCAATCCTCTAAAGCTGTGTGCCTCAAATAGGCTTTTGGGTGTCTCAAATATCGCTTTCACCTTCTCTCAATCCATCCTCAGCTAGTCCTTCGAGATTACAAATCCCAAGTATGTCATTTCTTCTTTTGCACATATGTTGGTTTTTGTGTGAATGTCTCTCCTTGCTCAAACATTGAGATAAAGGTGAACCATGACTTTTCCTTCTTCAACATCTTAAATAACTTTCGTTACACAAGCAAAATGCTTGCACTACTGATCAACTCCTCTTCTTTGCCTTTCAAGGGTCTCGGTTTATATTTCTCTCCTTTTCAAGGTTAAGTGTTTGCTCTTCCATCATGAACAACCTATCTATCAAATTGCCATGATCTACTTAGCAACACATGATGTACATCCACTCGCATGTTGTCCAACCATACCTCGCCATAATAACACCTAATTTGAAATTTGACCAAACATTGCTCTTTTAGAAAGATTTGGTGTTTTTTTTGTAACCATGATCTTTATATGGATTTGTAGGTCACTCTCTTCAACCCAAACTTATTCATCATCTCATTTGACATCAAATTATTTGTGTTACCATTACCAATGATAAATTTGCAACATTTTTCTTTTGATTTATAAATGGTGCATAAAGGATTTTTACTTTGATTTGCTAGTTTTAAACAAACTTCATTAGAATCTCTCAATGTTTTGGGTCCTCTGTGCTCAATTGATGCAATTGATTCCTCTTTAGCTTGTGCAATGTGAGCATCAACTTTATTCTTCCTACTTCCATTATTTTGGACTTGCGAGCATTCATATGTTCTATGCCTTGGATGCTCACATCTGAAGCAAGTTCCAGAAAATCCTTTCGTCCTCTTTCGTACCTTTTGCTTCCTCTTGAAGGATTATGATGTTCTTCCTCTCTATGTTTGTTTGTGATGATGAAAGTGATTGCTTTTCTGTCATGACCATGTCCTCTTGTAGCATTTGGCTGATTTCTTCCTCTTAAAGATTTATCGCTTCCCATGATTCTGTTTTGTTTCCTCCTTCATAACTTTCTTTGGCTTTCAATGCAAATTAATAAGCCTATTCTATGATGTGCTATCTCACAATGTTCTATAATGTCCCCTTTCTAGAATAGGATTTAAGAATATTAAAATATATAAAGAATATAAATAAAATTTAAATTTAAAAAATAAAAGAATTAAATTTAATATAACTAAGTTTAATGAATGGTCAAAAGGCAAGAAATGAAAAAATGTGACACCCCCAAACATGAGATATAAAAGAGAGAAGAGAATTTCATTTGGAAGGGGACAAGGAGAAAAGAAGAAAGGAGGAAGCATGGAACATAGGAAGGATATGGGAAGAATTGATGAAGGGTTGTGACTCTTTCAAAGGGTGGTAATTAAGAAAGGTTGTGACTCTTTCAAAAGACATGAATGATGAAGGGTTGTGACTCTTGCAAAAGGTGGTAGTTATGAAAGGTTGTGTCTCCTTCAAAGGGCATAAAAGATGAAGGGTTGTGACTCTCTTGAAAGGTTGTAATAATGAAAGGTTGTGACTCTCCCATCATGAAGATGTAAATAGGGGGGAAAGTCATTTGTTGAAGGCATTGAAGAGGGGATCATCATAAAGAAGGTAATAATCATAGTAAGCTTTGTTCTGAGGTATAGGACAGTTCTGATCTGCATAAAGGGAGCATATAAGATAAGGAAGGATTGATGGAAGAAGAAGGGGAAGAAAATTAGAAAGTAACTCCCAAGGGGCAGCAATGATGAAGAGTTGCGATCCTTTCTAAGGGAAGTAATTGTGAAAGGGTGTGACCATTGCAAGGGGCAAATATGGTGAAGAGATGTGACACTTCCTCACATTGAAAGAAATAAAGAGGAGAAGGTTTCATTTGAGGAGGGCGCCCAAGGGAGGTAAAGATGGGGACTAATATATTATTCTCAAAGCCCATAATGGAAAGTGGTGATTCAATTCTTATGAAAGGTGGTGACTTTTTCACCAATAATGTATAAAGGAGAAATCATTCCAAGCATTCAAGGATCATTTATCTATCATCACTCACCAATACATCAAATCAGCACTCAATCATCTCTCCCCAATCTATGGATTCCACATTCATTCATTCATTCATCACTCACTAACATATCCAAGGTTGCACAGGGACGTGGGTACTTGTGTACTTTGGGTTCGGGTATGGGTACGGGTACAACTATTTTTCAAAATAGGGGACGTGGGTAGGTGGGTACGTCAAAAAAATTTTAATATAACTTAATATTTTATAGAAATCTGAAAATATGAGTCATGACAATGAGTTTTCAAAACAATAACAGTGATAAAGTTTGCAGATGTAATGTATTGTTTTCAGTTTCAGATTTGCAATATGTTTGTAATAATAATATATGCTAAATGCTTAGATGCATAACAGAGAAGGCAAACTATTAACATGAACAAGATCATAAATCAAATAACAATGATATATTGCAACTGATAAACTTCTGACTTGAACAGTGATAAAGTTTACTGTTAATCAGTATTGTATCAAAGTTTAAAACTGATTACATATTGAATTAATCTTGATAAACAGCAAGCTGATATGAAAGAAAAAAAACTGAAACAAAAATCAGAAATCTTAATCAAGGTCCTTAGCTGTGATGCTCTCCACTGAGTACACACTGAGTATTCGGTACTTGGGTTCGTGTACCAGTACTCAGTACGCGTCCCAGGGGTTATGGGTACGAGTGCCTTCACAACATAGAACATATCAAATCATCAAATCAAAGGAAATCATTCCATCATTCATCAAACATCAATTGGGTATCAAGCAACCAAACTTGCAGTCAATTCTTCAATCAATTCAATCAGTCTATAACAATCATTCAATCATCAAAGACATCATAAGGGAAGAACAAATTATAAACTCAAACCTGCGATCCGGGTATGAATATTGTGCGGCACATATAGTACATTAAAAATCTATTTATGAATGTCTTTATTGAATTATATAGATGCAGTTCTGAATTATTATATTATGTGGTTGTTCATATACTGATGCATAGACAGACATGTAACGTGCATAATTCTGATTTAATAAATATTGCATTACTGATTTAGGAATATTTTATCATAAGCTTTGTTGTGTGAAATACTATATGTACTTTTTGACTGCTGTAATTAGCAATGGTAGGGAAAATGAGGGGATCACAGACTGGGGGAAATCGTGACGAAGCCTTCATAAGCACGCCACCTCATGGTATATGACTAAGGAGTCCCATGGGGCCGAAGGGGTACAAAGGGACTGCCTTTGGGATTAGGAAGGAGGGACTATCAGGACACCCTGTTGTGAATGTTCCTCATAACCTCTATAATGGTCAATAAATACATGAAGATACTCAACCATTGGAGGTAAGATAGAAGTAACAAGATTGAGGGGAAACGGTGATAGGGCACTACACTAGGTACACCACCTCATATGGATGGCACAGACCACATGAGGCCAAGAGGGATAATAAATCTGCTCTTGGGCCTAGGGTAGGGCGTCACTAGGATACCTCATAAAGTCATCCTACCTTATCACTTCTATGATTGAAACATCTTAAATCTGATTCAAGCAATCTATTGATTTGATCTGCATTTCCAATATATGTTTATTTCTAACTCAAAAAAATACATTTATTTCTAACTCAAGAATGTCTAATTATGAATTATGTTAATAAATGATTCCTAGCTTGCTTGCAGGATCTCAATCAAAGCAAAATGGTATCTCTAAACCCTAATTGCTTCGAAGAAAAAAATTGTAATCTAGGGCAAAATTTGGGTACTCATCATTTGGGGAAATTACATGTTCAATTCATCTTGACTCAACACATCAATATATCTTGCCACTTTTTCTCAATCTCCTTCATGGTTACCTGACCTTATTGTGTGTAGAACTTTTTTTGTGTAATCTTTTATTTCAATTTTCACAATTTCTTCAGCAATTCAAGCTTATAATCAACAGATTAAATTTTGTCTTCAACTTGTTAACCAATAGATCCCACTAGGTGATTTCTTCTTTACCCTTTCTATTTCTTGTAATCTGAACTTCCTTCCACCACAGAGTTGCATGAACTTTCAGTTTGGTCTAAGCCAAAATTTACTCTTCTTGGGTTGGTTACTAGTTGCCAAAATTTTTATGAATTGTGAACTATGCTGTGGTAACCTCTGTACTACACAGAGCCTTTCTTTCTATATCCATAATCTCTTGATGCATCATAATTCATGCCTTATTCTAATTCTAGCATCATAGATAGATAACCAATTACGACTGTTCATGTTTCAGGAGCACACTATGTTGCCAAATCTGTTGTATTATGGTGATGGAGACATATTCCAAACTCATGAGAATAAATTTTCACTGTTCCACATGATAGCCAGTTTGCGTGTTTTATGCCCATATATTTTAAAAGCCTAACCTTTATTTGTCTTAACTCCTAAAACTATTGGAATGTGTTATTTCCACATCTGATTCTGTCATATTGTGTGTAGTATTATCATTATGTTGATACACAGAAATTCATGTCATCCTCTCGATTTTGTGTTGATTGTATTGTGTGCAGTTTGTTATATCGTGCCAACACAATTTTTTTAATCATCCTCTCTATTTTATTGTTGGATTGGCTCTGCTAATGCCATCCTCTCTATTTTATGTTGGGTTGGTGGATTTTCTCGTCTAGAGACATTATTTCTATATTTTATGTTGGATTGGCTGTACTAATCTCATCCACTCTATTCTGGGTTGGATTGTTTCTTCTAATCTGACCATACCCAGATCCTTTCCTCAAATATAGGTTTCTGTTCTGCATAATATTTCTTCAATTTTGATCCTTCTCTGTTGGTTGAGAGATGCACTTTATACCATGTGTATTCTTCTTGCTAAGTGTATTCTTCTTGCAAGAATAAAAATTAATTATTATTTTTTAACATTTAGTGAATTGTATTATTTATTATTATTTTGGGTAAGACATTTTCTTTTTCAACCCCTTCCGATAAGTTCTACATATTGTGTTAGAGTAATGCATACATCCAGTTAAAGGGTAAAATATATTTAATTCAATTTATACTCTTATTTGATGGTTGAGAGGTGCACTTGTACTAGGGTTCTTTCTTGTAGTTGCTCTGTTGTCTGTTTCCTATGTGCATTGCATTGGCACTAGCCCAAATTTGCAGTTTTTATATTTGTAGGGTTGCCCTAGGTCCTTGTTTTGTCAATCATTGATAACTGATCTGAGATCTTTTTCCATAGGCCCCTTTTAAAAAATGTGCATTGTGTTGTGTTTTATATCCCTTTCAATTCTTGCCATGTGTCAAGTGTCAAAATTTTCAAGTTTGAGGGCTTGAGGGTCAATATGCTGACCCATACAGAACTTTGGAACTCTGGTACAATTGTGTAGTTTTTGTAAATTGCTCCAACACCTCTACTTTGTGCCGACATTATACAACTGAAACTTGGACCCTCTGTGAAGTGGTGCTTTTTTGTAAGTTGCTTTCCAACCTCTGCTTCCTACCACCTTCATTGAAGCGAGACATTCTGAATTTTCATGCAACCATGCAGTTTTTGCAAATTGCATTTCAACCTCTGGATCTCATGCCTCCTTCCCTGTGGACATTTTAACACCTGATGCAAATTACCAATTGCTCTCCATCCTCACATCTCCACTCCTGTGCATGCAATTTGCATTTCAACCTCCACCTTCCTCTGCTTTATCTTGCAGAGCTTCAAACCTTTTCCAGCGTTTTCCAAATATTGCAAAATATACCCCCACCTCCTGTTTCTGCTAGGCACTAGTTCTATGGACTTTTTCTCTCCCCATGCAATTTACCAATTGCATCTTTGCTGTTTGAATTGAAGTTATCATCTTCTTCCAGGCATGCACAAGAACCACATTAATGGTTTTATATGGAGGTAATAGGACTTGGAAAGATTTTCAAATGCCTGCTGGTATGTGTGGACTGCAGGGGAATAGTTCATGTACAAAGCATATAGTTGTTGATGCAATAGGTGTAGATTTAAGTGCAAAGCCATGTGAACATGATGCAAAAAATATGGGGTAACCTTCAAACTTGCAAAACATTCAATTGACTCTGCCCTTGTTGCTGGAGATGGGTTATGATACACATACATGTGAAATGTTCAAAAAGATTGTTGGCTGATTTTTGAGCCATTCATGCAGGGGTGACATAATATGTATTCGAGGGTATCAAATGATGCAATTTCTATTTTGCTAGGAGCTGAAAGTGTCTAGTTTGAGTAATATGAATATATAATTCAACAAGATGAATGTGTGATTAATGTCTCCATGATCAGTATGTGTATTTTAAGAAAATTTCACAAGCAATGCTATGAAGCATTCTTAACCACATTTGCTGGCTTGATTTGTATTCAGTTTGTAGGATAACAGTAACACTATAAAAGGTTGCAAAGCTTTCGTAACTTGCTTTACCTCATTGCAAATGGAATAAATTTGATTGATAATATGGATCTTTGAAGTAAAGTAATTGGGATTCTCAATCTCTCAGATCAGCATGCATAGGTAGGTCTTGTTCTGTTTTTGGTTTGCAATAATGGTGTCAGTCTCTCTTGCAGGTATTGATTCTGTTACCCAGTACCAGTAGTGTAGGCACTGGTCTTGATGGTGATATTTCAGCAAACAACCAACATTCAAACATGTTTTACTTATCTTGTCCTGTCAATGAACTATAGGAACAACTCCCTTGGCCAAGCAGAGCCTGAAGTAGAAGAAGAGGTTGCACACTGTTATGCAATGGCTCAATTCACCCTTTGGATGATCATATGTGTTGCCTTAGTCTTAAGTTGACCTTCCTGAAGCTTGGATTAGGTGTCGTTAGGGTTTTGAGAGCATACTGCTTTTGAGAGCCAACACATTGAGATTGAGAGATGCACTTTATGGTGATATTTCAGCAAACAACCAACATTCAAACATGTTTTACTTATCTTGTCCTGTCAATGAACTATAGGAACAACTCCCTTGGCCAAGCAGAGCCTGAAGTAGAAGAAGAGGTTGCACACTGTTATGCAATGGCTCAATTCACCCTTTGGATGATCATATGTGTTGCCTTAGTCTTAAGTTGACCTTCCCGAAGCTTGGATTAGGTGTCGTTAGGGTTTTGAGAGCATACTGCTCTTGAGAGCGAACACATTGAGATTGAGAGATGCACTTTATTACCAGGGTTCATTCTTGTGTTTGCTCTTCTGTCTGCTTGCTACATACATTCTTGCAAGAACAAAATTAATTTTGAATTTTCAACATGTAGTGAATTATAGTAAATTTATTATTATTATCTTGGATAAGACACTTCTTTTTCCAGTTTGCCTTCAAGGCTTAGAAAGAGGGAGTCCATGGCGGTTTGCGTCAAAGTTTGATCCTCAATCATGCATAGGAGAATCCATTTTGTAAAGTCACCTGTGAATTGAACCCAGCCCCAACAACACCCAGTCCCAACTGCAATGGAACTGAACTGGATCGAACCCAGTCTCAACTGCACACAGCCGGAAAAATTGTGGTGAGCTCTCTCGGAGAGAAGTTTTCTCACCATCTGGGCTTCTGGCCCTGTGGGCATGAACTTTATTTATTTTCCAGAGCAAGTTGAAATAAGAAGTGTCAGGCAGTTCCATTTTGTGAAGTAAAAATAATGTGCTAAATTTTTAACTCTTGTGCATATTAAAAGCCCTTATGCTTGTCCCATTTGACTTTGGTTTGGTATGATTCTAACTCTATTGGAATGGGAGCAATAAAGCATTGCATGTGTGGCCATGTACTGTGGATGAAGTGTCAGGTTACAGGCTCAGCTAAGCCTAGCAATATAGTTTATATGATTAAGCTTCCCACTAGAATTGCTAAATTCCTGGACCTGTGCCCATCGTCTTGCATCTTATTTATATCTAATTTTTTATGTATTGTCAATGTTATCTGAGGTAATAGAATATTTTTCTTCCATCTCTCATTGCATTGTCATCTTGATTACAGGTGAGAGTATTCACAGCAGATAGAGTTCATGAACAACGACAAGATGCATTATATGACTATGTTCGTGCTTCTGTTGGCATAAATGCGAAGGGGAAGTTACTCGTGCCAAAGCTGCTACATAGTTTTTCAAAGGGGATGATTGAAGAGAATGAACTAGTAGACTGGATATGCCAGTTCCTTCTTCCATCACAGGCAGCTGTGGTGCAAGATTGCATTATACAAAGAAAATGGCTTCTTGGCTCTCGCAATTTTGCTGTCATGCCATTTGACTTAAGATTCCGCTACCTATTCTTGCCTGAAAACAGGACATGACATGTACTCATACACCACCTGTTTGTTGCTTTCTGCTCAGCTTTCTTCGAATTGTTAATCCTGCAGCGTCAATTATACACGAAGTGACTGAAATATTTGTTGCTAAGAAAGTGGTGATTAACAGCTCCAAAATCTCAATCTCATGTTTTGACTTCTTGTGATTCTTCAGCAAGTTGGAGACAGCAATTATGCCACAAGAAGCAACAATGAAATAACAGGGGCAATAGCTTCTTGATGTCTGATCAAAAGCACCACAAAAGTGCTGCTAATGGTTATAATTTATCATAAATAAATAAAGGACAGTGATATAACTAATGCTCAATACACAAGGCATCATTTAGCTTTGGAATGGGAGCGATATAAATACACCTCACAGACCCTGTACATGTCAAGGAATGGTGAGTAATATCAAAATGCAATGACAACCTTATGAATGTATAAATGAATATCATATAATAAGCCTGAGATTCACCATAAATGGAAGTGGCAAGACACTAGGAAAAGCAATATAGGATGTTGTTGAACGTAACAATATAGCGTTTCATGGAATAGAAAAAGAGTAGTTTGGCATACACATCTACATCCCAAGAAAAACTCAGAAATGTCAAATAATAAAAGTTTGTGAAAGGTTCGCATATGCAGCCAAAAAGCACATTCACAAGGTTTTTGTGTTGCTCAAAACTATGTCGAATACAGTATTTCTTATCTTTAGGATACTAATCCATCTTGGGCTTTAGAAATTTCCATTTCAACAAACTGAAATTGATTTTAACATTCTGTAATTAAAAATATAATGTCACAATGAGAATATGTGCAAGCATGGTTTAAAATGACCTTAGCATGACTTCTGAGTCTGAATATCTTGAAACATCCACATTTCTCCACAAAAGATGTCTTTCAAGTTACTACAAAGAGGATATAAATGTCCCAAACACCTCTAAGTCAGATCCTAACCACAGTCTGTTCCGCATGTGCCAATCTCTAGATGATACAAGGAAGCAAGTTGTCTCATTTGCAATTAATAGAGATCAGGCACAACTTGTAAACTGTCATAAAAAGACCTCACAAGCAGTTCACCTAGACAGATATTTAAACATACCTTACAGTGCTAGTACCATAGTTCCATGACTCGGACTCGCCTATGACTCGGCAAGGTCGACTCGACCCATGACTCGGCAACGACTTGGCTATGACTCAGCAAAATGAAAAAACAGAGATTTTTTACGATTTAAAACTTGTTTCACTCACCCATTATTGAATAAAGCTTAAAGACACTATAACATCATCACATAGAATCTAATTTGATCACATACATCCATCACATAAGTACAAACGTAAATTGTAGCTGAAGGAAATAGAAAACATAGATATGCAGAATTATAATATATAAATATTGTCAAATGTATATAAAATCTATGAAATCCATGACATCAATGATCAAATGTCCAGCAAATGAGGTTTGAGTGATTTTGGCCTGTTGGGAAGTCATGTCTGTCTGGGATTTGGGCGAGAGCTAAGCGAAGTCTGTCATAGAGATGGGGTCGAAACCATGTGATTTGTGATAAAAACGAGTTAAAACCCTTTGAGAATCTTTTTGCCAATTTCAGTTTGACCTTAGAAAGCCATGATGGATTGTGGGAGGTAACCCTCCAGAAGGCTTGCTGAATCCTGAAATTTGGCTAAGTCTAGAATTTATCAAAAAACCCCAAAATCTAGAATCTGCATCTTAACTCCTGTGAAGCTAGAACCTATCCCAAACATCCTGAAAGTATTTATACAAATATAACTTAAAGTATAAGATAAATCAAACTTATACTTAAATGTTATACTTCTATAAATCCTCTTGCCCCTGAATTGGAAAATTGGAAACTCACATCAACAAGACCCTATGCCGATCCAGCATGGACCTGTCCATGAATCCGGGTCATGGCCGTCAAACTCGGAGAGTCATGGCATGACCCACATGACTCAGGCGAGTCATGCTATGACCCGCTAGAGGCTGCGCGAGTCGCCTGAACTCACATGACTCGCCGCAAGTTATGGAACTCTGGCTAGTACACAAAAATCCACCTATTGAATCCTTACTGCCCAAAGTTCAAGTGCATAGCTTAGCAAGCTTATGCCAGAGAGAATGTGCCGTTATATAAAGTATCATGCATCACATACAAGCATCTACTATAGAGAAGATGTTTCTGATGCAATCTGGACCTCTTCTTCACAGCAAGAGAATCTCTCATTAATCTTAGAACTACAAACATTGTTACACATATTAAAGGATTTAAAGGACAGTCATAAGCATGTTCTAAATAGTTATGAAAGTGTTTCAAATGCCCTACAAACCTAAGTTAACAATGGATGGGTGAAACAAATTCAAAAACCAGCAAAAACATTAGAAAGCATATGGAGGAAGGTTTACCAAGAGTAATGCAAACCAAAACAGTCATGAAGACAAGAGACTGTGATAGATATAGCAAACCATTGCCAAGTCAAGTGCACAATGAACAGAGTTAAAGTGAACAAGAGGATAGTTGGATAGTGGTCCCTGCCATACTCATTTTGAAGGTCAAGTTCATTGTTGTGTATGACAGTGAAGATAGGGAAAGATAGCAGCTTGTATGAGTATAAAGACAGTTATGTCCTAAATCATGAGAAAGGCCATATAATGTATGGAAGAGACAAGTGTTGTGGAGTCCAAGTATGAAAAATTGTTGTTGCATTTGCATTCAGGATATCAATGAAGTCATTCAAGGCAGAAATCTAAAACAATTGCGTTCAATATGGCCATGGTGAGCCTGTGTTGCTGTTGTAATTGTAATAATGAAGTCCTTGCAAGCTGCCATAGCATTGCTTGATGTATATGGATCCTATTGCGCATGCTGAAGTTACATCCATAAGAAAAGTATACAAAGATATTTAGGTTTGGAACAACTGCAAGCTGCCATAACATTGCTTGATGTATATAGATCCTATTGTACAAGCTGAAGTTACAGTCATAAGAAAAGTATATAAAGAAATTTGGGTTTCGGACAACTAGCACCAAGTAGGGAGCAAGGAAATGTTAGCTACAGTGAAAAGTCATGCATAGAGGAAGATTGTGCACTGACACAAACACAATGAAGAGAGAAACACCAATTATATCGGAATAATGAAGAAAGAAATGCCAATTATATAGCAATATTGTTGACTAATTACAAGGAGGATTTAAGGATTACAAATCTCTAAGGGTTGACCTTCATGTTGGCAAAGAATTGAGATGCCACGATTAAAGCTGGCATTGCTCAAGGACAAGCAATCTTCAGTAGGTAGAATGTAATGTCCCCTTTTTGAAAAAGGATTTAATACTACTACTACTAATAAAAATATATATATAAAACAATAAAACAGAAAATATAATATAACTAAAATTTAATTGAGTTTAATGAATGGTCAAAAGGCATGAAATGAAGAGATGTGACTCCCTCGGACATGAGATATAAATGGGACAAAAGTTCATTAGAAAGGGGATATGGAAGAAGGAAAAAGGAAAGGAGCATGTGAATCAAGAAAGAGTTAATGGAAGAAAAGAGAATGGGAAGAGAATAAGGATGACCTTCAAAAGGCAAAAATTATAAAGAGTTCAAAGGGTGATAATTGTGACTGTTTCAAAAGGTTGAAGAATTGTACTCTTTCAAAGGATGGTAACTGTGAAAGGATGTGACTCTTGCAAAGGGCAGACATGATGAAGAGGTGTGGCTTCTCCCTCACATTGGAAGATATAAAGAAGAGAAGGTTTCATTTGAGGGCATCCAAGGGAGATCATTTTTAAAAATGATTTATTATTCTCAGAAGGCAGCAATGGAAAGAGGTGACCCGATTCTTATGAAAGGTGGTGACACTTTCACCAATAAAGTACGAAGGGAAAATCATTCCAAGCATTCAAGGATCACTTATCAATCATCGCTCATAATTCCACAAAAGCAATCATCAATTACCGAATCAAGCAAACAATCAATCAGCAAATCATTCTATCAAATCAGCATTCAATCAATCATCATTCACCAATATATCAAACCGGCATTTGTTACATTATCACTCATCAATCATCTAAGCAACAATCACTTGATCATCACCCACCAATACCTCGAACAAAATATCAAAGGAATTCATTCAATCAATCAATCAATCAATCAACAATGCATCAATCAAGTGAAATAGAAGGACCAAAGAAAAATAAGCAGAAACAGAATTGAAATCAGAACTGAATTAATATTAGCAGCAGTGCTAATTAAGAGATAAAGTTGATAGATAAGTAAAATTGTAGATCTATGCATATGTGTTCATGCAATAGATAAACTTGCAGAGATTATTGATCTTGTGATGTAATCCAAATGCTTCCTTATTAGACATGGAACTATTCATATGATGGTCCATTTTGAATTCAAAGAAACAGATTGCAAATAGGAAGGACGGTAAGCCATCCAAGTTCATGAGACCCAAGGACGCAACCTTGAGATGAATGCTATGCTTGGTCAGGGGCCTTAGAGTGCCCTTGGGCTTGAGGTCTCATCAAGCACACCACCTTGGGGTGGAATGGATGACCATCCTTTCATGCCTGTGGGCGAGGAGGTGGAATGAAAGACCAGACTTCCATGATCTTGGGCTTGAACAAGGAGGAAGGCCACCCTCCAAGGTGAACTGAGGGATGGAAAGGGCAACCCACCTTCCATGCCCTACCCAGGCAACCAACCTTGACACTGCAGTTTGCAAACATTTCAACAAAATCCTAATGCGACTCTATAGAAATCTACTTTCGAAATTCAGCTACTTATTTGGATTTCAATATGAACAATGTTTATGGATATCATGATGTTTACCAATGATTGGTATGATATATGTTATCATGGCTTATGATTTTATGTCAATTCACAGTATCTAATATCGTGTGCAGGAGATAGACCAGGATTTCTCTTATAAAAGGCATTTCAACAGGTAAAATTATGTTTAAATTGTATTGCATTCCTTATTTTTAATTGAAATTGTGGTTTTAGGGCAAAATTTAGGTATATCCCAATAAGGGGTATTACAAGGATGAAATGTTTCTTTCACAGGTTATCCTCAGCTCTCTGATAAAAGTGGAAGCAAAACAGAATTAGCAAAGTTAAAGTCGAAAACAAGAGGCTCACAGCTGCCGAATATGTTGATTCAAACTAATTTCACTGGCTTAACTGGTCCTGTGAAATTTGATAAAACTGGAAATTTGGTTGGTTCTACTTTTCAAATTATCAATATAATTGGAATGGGATTTCACAATTTATTGGCCAAATCAATCAGGCTTGTCAGTTACTCCTCCAGACGATAGAGTTGCCAAGTCACGCAACCGGCAGACTGTGGGTCAGAAAATGGCTGATTTAGTATGGCAAGTTAAAAATAAACTAACAACATGTGGGTGGGTATTTCCTAATAATGGAAAGTACCTTTTGATTGCTCTGCCCAGAAAGGCTACATTTTAAGAATTTGTGAATAGAGTGGAAGCTACCACCAACATGATGAAGGGTTTCTTATTGATGTGTTTGTTGCCGCAGTGGCCTTACCCTCATACCCTTTCATACCAATTTGAACCTTTTGGATATGGTAAATCAAATGCCAATTACGATGGACTTGTGCAGCAAGTTGCCTCAAAGGCTGATATATAAAACTGTGGCCTTATATTCGCTACTAAGCTTTAATATAATAAATTACAGGTTATGGTTCTATTATTCTTGAAGGACACTTTTTTTGTTCATCAAAGTTAATTTGCATATGCATTCCAAAGTGGAGTCAGAAAGCTAGGTTGTTTCAAGAGAGTGGCAACCTCATATTATAACAAAGCAGACTACCCTGTCTGATGGTAGGTTACATTTTCCAATGCCAATATCTTCTAATGCCAACTATATTTTGTACCCTAGGGCAATAAAGGATTCTGAAAGTAGGGTTTTTTTCACAAGATAAATATATTATTCAACTCGAGTTGGGAAGGACATGGACATATCAGAAGAATTATGCAACTTTCCTTCATCTGTAAATTTCAGAATTTTTGGCCAACTTTGGCTAAGTTGCAATAATGGCTGACACGTCATTTGAAGCCCCTACTGAAATAAGATATTGCTACTTGCCCCTGTGCCAAAGGCTGGTTTCTGGATTATTTGAACAGCTCCCTCAAACAAGGATGCTCTTCTCAATGCAGGCCCTTGGGTTTTGGGATAACTGATAAAGCTTTTTGGGGTTTCAAACCTTAGCATCTTGTCTTCAACAACTCTCAAACCTTTCCTGTTTCTCCATTTTGGATTAGGCTCCCTAATCTTCCACTCCATTTTTGGAGTCATGTGTCTTTCTTTTCCTTCGGCAACTAACTTGGTAAAACTATATCAGTCGCAGATTTGAATCAGATGATGTCTCATTTCACTTAGGTTAGAACTATTGTGCCAATGAATTTATCCAAAAAGCTTCCTGAAATCTGTTCAACTTCATACGACTCCTTGACCCAAACAGGATTTCTCCTCTTGTTTTATCTGCTGCCTCTGCTGTCCAAGACAGGTTGAATTGACAAATCTGATCCAAGATTGTGCTTTCAAGGATGCCAATGAGAA